>CM069857.1:295030182-295033286 GCA_036172795.1 Pelodytes ibericus
CACACACACACTTCACATATACACCACACACACACACACCAACCCACTTCACATATACACCACACACACACACAAACCCACTTCACATATACATCACACACACACACACAAACCCACTTCACATATACACCACACACACAAACCCACTTCACATATACACCACACACACACACACACACACCAACCCACTTCACATATACACCACACACACACACCAACCCACTTCACATATACACCACACACACACACACACACCAACCCACTTCACATATACACCACACACACACACCAACCCACTTCACATATACACCACACACACACACCAACCCACTTCACATATACACACACACACACACCAACCCACTTCACATATACACACACACACACACACACACACACACACACACACACCAACCCACTTCACATATACACACACACACACACACCAACCCACTTCACATATACACACACACACACACACACCAACCCACTTCAATATTAATCAACAAACTGTCCGTTGCATATATTTTTTTTTTTTAATTTTTCTATTATGCAAATTTACAAAACCACAAAAAATGCAATATTGCATTTGTATCCAGCTGTTAATGAGCATATTCTTAAAACAACTCATACTTCTCAACTCAAAATAGTACACAAATGACTTATGCTACCTGGTCCCAGACATATTTAATGATCTCACAATCGCTCCACACAGCATTTTTTTGGCACCTACAGCAGTTTGCTTCACTATTTGTGTACATTTCTTTAAGTGTACATGGTGTAAGCTACCACCATTAGATTACTTTAAAGTATAGCTCCACCAGGTTTAAACAGTGTACAAATATGAAAGGATTTTAGAAGTCTAATCCAAATTTACTATTTATATCCTCAAAGGAGACAACTTTTTTTATCATGAATTAATTGTGATATAGATACTATGTTATTTTTTCCCCAAGAGTCTAATCTAATATTTGGGATGATAGTTTCCAAAATTTCTAAAGGCATATGTCGTTCAAACACAAAGGGAGGGAATTTTTTTTTTTATATATATCTTGTTCCACATATAGCAGTCCCAAAAGGGAGAGCATACTCCCTTGTCTTTTGTATCTGTAAGTTCAAATTCTAACCAAGTTGATGTTTCTACTCTTAGGTGATTCCATTTAGCTATATGCACTAACATGCAGTGACAGTACCGGAAAAGCCACTCTAGGGTGCCTCTCTACCCAGATGTATCTGTATTTATTCTGGTGTTCTCTTAAAATATTATTGTTTATCCTACATGGTATGGATCTCAGTAGAAAATATCGTTTTGGCAGAATGTAACTATTGATTGTTTTTACTCTCCCTAAACCAGTGCTTGACACATTTTATTTACTTTTAGGAGCCAGCAAAAAAAAATCTAGGAGTCAGACAACGGCACATTCACGCAACCGTACACAGACACAGTCAGTCACATTCATACAGAGGCAGTCACATTCATACAGAGGCAGTCACATTCATACAGAGGCAGTCACAAACACACTTAGCCACACACACACACACAAGCCATCAGGTTGTTTTTTTTTTTTAAAGAAAAGAGAAAATAAAAGTGACTCCCCCCCTCCCTGCTGTTTTACCTCTTTGCATGGGAGGGGGGATTTCTACTGCAGCTTGGTCCATGCCTGTCACACAGGCACAGACCGTCTGCGCGCTACTGAAGAGCGGTGGGATCACGTGGAACCCACCGATCCAACACTACAGCGCGAGGGGGCGGAGCAGGAAGCGCACACTCTGCTCCCTCGCGCTGCGAAGGTAAAACACTTTTTTTTTTTAAACTAATCACACCAGGTACAATTTCCCTGGCTTTGTCGAGCGCTGCCCTAAACAACTTATAGATGTGTGTGTGTGTGTGTGTGTGTGTGTATATGTATGTACATATTTATATATATGTATGTATGTATGTATGTACAAACATACACACACACACTGCCCCTAGAGGCAGTTGTCAAAATTGCAATATAAATAGAATAGTTGTAAGGGTTACAATTAAATTATGGTTAGCATAAGGGATAGGGTTACAATTAAATTAAAATTAGAATATATTAAGGGTTAGCATAATGGTTAGTGTTGGGGTTAAATTTAGGTTTCGGGTTGGGCTTTCATACACCACACGGGTTGGGGTCACTGTAGGAAAAAAACAAAATAACACTATTTTTTGCTCTATAACACGCAAAAATGTATAATGAAAGACCATCTTATGACAATAAAAACAACATATAATGTGTGTGGGTACAGTATGTGAGAAAGATTAAAATTGCAGCTAAACACAAACACCCCAGAAATGTCAAAACCTGTCAAAACCCCTGTCACCAAGGGAAGGATCAGGTCAAAAGGTCTTGTCACTAAGGGGTTAATACAGCTGTTTGTGCACCTTGTTTACCACTGTGTATAAACCGCAATCATACCAGGACATGCCCAGAATTAATCAGATAGTGCTGCAAATACTATTAAATCTGTATTATAATTAATTTGGGTTTTTTTTTGTTTTGTTTCTATGGTATCCTACTTTTTCATCTCAGATACTCACCAAAACACACAGAAGCCGGAGCCAGCTTATACGGTCACTTGAAGTAAGTATACGTCTCATTTTATAAGCACATTGAAAACGTACTGTATTAACCCCTTCATGACCAGACTGTTTTTGGAATGTTGTGCGTTAATGACTGTGGCCGTCTTTACACTTCTGATGTGTTTATGTTTAGCTGTAATTTTTTCTTTATCTGCTGTACCAACACAATAGCCCTTTATGTCCTGCTTTTATAAAAAAAATTAAAAAAGACTCTCTGATATGGTTTTTTTTCTAGTATATATAAATGCAACTTTTTAAGTCTCTCTTCATATCTAAGATCCTCCAATCCCCTTATTAATTTTGTAGCCCTCCTTTGCACTTTTTCTAGTTCCATAATATCCTTTTTAATGACTGGTGCCCAGAATTGTACTGCATATTCAAGGGGAGGTCTTACCATTGACTTGTAAAGAGGCAAGATGATATCCTCCTCCCTGAATCAATACCTATAGTATATCTATATTCACTCTCTCTGAACTCAAAAGTTGAAGGACAAATA